>CANNZV010002216.1:206011-248074 GCA_947561585.1 Caprella mutica
ATTGCTATAAATCACTATCTTTAGATAATCATCAAACATGTAGAATATTTAGCCCCACTGATAGTAACATAGAGCTATCTTTGCTGTCTTGGAGAACAATTTGCATCTTTTTTGTATCACATCTTACATTATAGATATAAGATAGTTTTGTTTTTACTTTAGGTATAACATAACTACTCATTCTATTGTGTTCTGGATTATACTCCCTGAATCAATTGAGTATGTTCCTGTTATACTTTCTATTCAATGACTGTCATCAACATATTATTATTTTAGGCGGATTTATTGAACCATGACGTCTTACAGACGATTTTTTTATAGATTCATCATACCGAACTCTTGTTTTCAACTGCATTGAGTATATTAATGGATAATATTATTCGAAATGTATGCTCTGGTTGATGAATTGGTTGGTATAGGTGTCGACTCAGATTCTGCAATTGATCATAATTTATATAGGTGCATATACATATATTTTCCAATAAAAAGTGACACCAATTCCTATGAATCAGTCATTGTTCGAATTGAAGAAAAATCTTCACTATCAGAATTTTTCCGTACCATCACTAATCATTAAAATATTTAAAAACACAAACAGTACAACTGTTTAGGACTTTAGGTTTTTAAAATTTTATGAATTTGAGAAGGAGATAATTATTAGGTGTTTGAAGCTATTCTATTTATTAGTAATAGGAAATTATCAATAAACATTTCTACAATGCTGAATCAATACGAATTGCAAACAGCCTTATATAAAAAAAATTATAGCCGTATGTAAAAAAATAAATTTTGTCTCTTCAGGTAATTGACAAAACCAAAAATATTACCTGCTAATCTGATGAAATTGAAGATTTATATTAACAGATTTCAGTGTGATTTGAATATTCAATAATCTATATTTGAAGTAATTATTTATCGGTTTAGGAAAATGTGATGAATTTGTATTGTCAATACCTTTTATTAAAGAAGATGCAAAAGAAGTACTAATTATTATAAAAAAACAAATCTTAAGGAAATTAGTCTTTTATAGAGAACGAACTAATGACTTTTGTAGTCGAAATAGAATAATTTAAATAATAACCCAAGAAAACTATAATATCTTTTAAATAAATGTTCTCGTTCACACGACAGTTCCAAATAAAAAAAAAGGCGATCACATAAGATACGTTTAAAATAATGGTCTCTTTAAATTATAGAAGTGTCAAAGTTTTTTCATATCGGTGGAAGATTTTATCCAAATTTCTAGTTATCAAATATAGATATTAAGAGAGATCATTTGCATATATGAATATCATTACTAAAGAACATAGGTAACAACTAATGTACTCAGAGTAAAATACATTAATATAACAAATTGCGACATAATTAACTGACTGGTTTTTACTTTGAGTTCTTCTTTGGGACTCGGACTATATTTATTCTTTTACGATTCGAATTAAGAAAAGTCCATCTGTGGTGATTTTATCAACAGTTTACTAATTTCTCATTTCCAAAAATAGACTTTACTAATTGTAATGCATGTAGATATTTTAAAATTGATTTGGTTACAGGACTACAAATTTGAATAGTTTAAAAATTATAGAAAATTGAAATACTTTGATTTGTGAAATTAGCAGCATTTAGTGACTCTTTCCAATAATATAACAAGGCAACAAATATATAGTTGCAATAAAAACATTAAAATTAAAGAGTTCATGTGGATACTCCATTATGCAAATATTTACATTATAGCAGCTCTTAATATGCATTTGGTTATGTTGAAAATAGTAATAAATTTGAAGCCTTTTAACAAGTATTCTAAGAAGTAATTATACATAAATTCATCGGTTTATAGTTATATAGCACTAGCTAATAATTCTCATCTATTTAAAGTTAAAACATCATTCTATACTACAATAATTCAACTAGAACACATTAGCTTAAGAGGACCACACAACGAGAGATGGAGACATGGGTAATATATTATTTTAAACAACTTCTGTTAATGTTTTTACTTGCTTCAACTCACTTAGCACATGATCGTTCATTTTGCAGTGTCACATCAAATTTTAGATTAATTATTTGACCTTTTGATCCATCGGATAATTTGACCCCGGTAATTTGATGAATTTGACATTGTAGGCAAAGATTGAAATAGAAAATTAAATATTTAGAGAATGTTCTTCAGTTAATATTCTAATCATTATCAAAAAATGTATTCATTATTTTAAGTTGTCTATTGAAGCGATTTAATTGAACAGTCCAGAAGAATGTATTTTGAAAGCCATAAACTAATGAATTTATTCTAAAATCTTGTAGCAGGGTCAAATGATATTTACATTTAGTAGTGCATTTTTAATTTACCGGTAGTCAAATTACCAGGAGTCAAATTACCAGGAGCCAAATTACCGGGAGTCAAATTACCAGAAATCAAATAACCAGGACTCAAATTACTGGGAGTCAAATTACCAGGAGTCAAATTACCAGGAGTCAAATTACCAGGAGTCAAATTACCAGGAGTTAAATTACCACGAGTCAAATTACCAAGAGTCAAATTACCAGCAGTTAAATTACCAGGAGTCAAATTACCGGGAGTCAAATTACCAGAAATCAAATAACCGGGACTCAAATTACCGGGAATCAAATTACCAGGATTCAAATAACCGAGAGTCTAATTACCGGGGGTCTAATTACTAGGAGTCAAATTACCGGGAGTCAAATTAAACGAAGTCAAATTACCAGGAGACTAATTACCAGGAGTCAAATTACCGGGAGTTAAGTTACTGTGAGACAAATTACCGGGTGTTAAATTACCATGAGTCAAATAACCGGGAGTTAAGTTACTGTGAGACAAATTACCGGGAGTCAAATTACCAGGATTCAAATAACCGAGAGTCTAATCACCGGGGGTCTAATTACTAGGAGTCAAATTACCGGGAGTCTAATTACCAGGAGTCTAATTACCGGGGGTCTAATTACCAGGAGTCAAATTACCGGGAGTCAAATTACCAGGATTCAAATTACCGAGAGTCTAATTACCGGGGGTCTAATTACTAGGAGTCAAATTACCGGGAGTCTAATTACCAGGAGTCTAATTACCGGGGGTCTAATTACCAGGAGTCAAATTACCGGGAGTCAAATTACCAGGAGTCAAATTACCAGGAGTCAAATTACCGGGAGTTAAGTTACTGTGAGACAAATTACCGGGTGTTAAATTACCATGAGTCAAATAACCGGGAGTTAAGTTACTGTGAGACAAATTACCGGGAGTCAAATTACCAGGATTCAAATAACCGAGAGTCTAATTACCGGGGGTCTAATTACTAGGAGTCAAATTACCGGGAGTCTAATTACCAGGAGTCTAATTACCGGGGGTCTAATTACCAGGAGTCAAATTACCAGGAGTCTAATTACCGGGGGTCTAATTACTAGGAGTCAAATTACCGGGAGTCTAATTACCAGGAGTCTAATTACCGAGGGTCTAATTACCAGGAGTCAAATTACCGGGAGTCAAATTACCAGGAATCAAATTACCAGGAGTCAAATTACCGGGAGTCAAATTACCTGAAGTCTAATTACCGGGGGTCTTATTACCTAGAGCCTTTTAAAACTACATATGGGACAAAATTTAAGAAAAATGAATATCTTTAGAGATTAAATTTTACCAACTGATAGTCGTTATCATCCAAGATAACGTACTAAAATTTGAATCAGATGAAAAGGTTAGGAAAAGTTATAATAATAGGTTAATAATTTATTATTTATTAAATTCTTAGCGTCCAAAATTAAGAGACAAATGTTTGGTTGTTCAGTGATAAAAGTCGAAAATAATGAAAGTAGGTACAATATGATCATTGAGCTAATCATTTCCGACAAGAAATAATTTTGAAAAATTAAGATTTTATAAACTTAGTATGTAATAAGTTAATATAAGTTTATTTCGTTATTAAACCTATGTCTTCGATCAATAATTTTTAATATTCTTTGAGGTTAATTGTCATCGAAAAAAGTTAGGGGACTTTGCGTGGCCAAATTTCAGAATTTTGCTCGCTTGGGTAACTCATTACTGTCCATTATTCAATTGAATTCTGATTATTAAATAAATTAATATACGAAAGGATTTAATTGATAACAATGGAGTATTAAAATTACTGATGTATAATCAGGAAAAAAAGTTTGGGGCTTGAGAACATATTCAAGTCATTTTGATGTTAATGGGAATATATGTGAATTTATCCCTTCAGAATTAATTTGTTTTATATCTTTATTTTCATAATTTAATAACTGATTTAATTATTGTCTATGAATTATACAGGAAATGAGAACGAGCAAATAATCAGTTATTTTTTATTGGCACAACTACAAAATTACACAGTTCAGAAAATATGGACAATATTAGAATAATTATCGAAAAACACCGTAAGAGGAGAATGCTTACCACGATGAACTCTATCTAGGCCCACTCTAACTAAGGACTATTAATCTTATAATCTTAGACAAGTCGTAACATAAGCTCAAGTCAGAGGTACAGTCGTCAGCCATTAGTGAAAAATTCAATAACATAACAGACCTATTATAATGTTTATATTATTAATTAATTTTCCATTAATAACTATATGTTAGAAACGTAAGTACTTGTAAATATCTAGGTAGCAGTCCTATTAATTTTTTAAAAGTCAATATCTTGAAAACTACGCAATTTTTATTGTTTAGGTTCTTATGAAACAATGTTGGTTTTTATGTGAAAATCCTTATTTAAAGGTATGTCAAAAAGTACTCCAGAATCAGAGTATCAATACCTCGAAAACTAAGAATTTTTGGACACTCTGTTATCTTTTTTTTATGTCGGATTTGAAATGAATCGCCCCTGTAAATATATTCAATATTTATATTTTAATTAAAGTTCATAACATCATGTAACCAGGGTGAATATCCAGAACCAGTAAAGTTGTAAATAGTTAAGTTTTTCTATTTCTTTATGGAATTGTGAAAATAGTAAACAGCGAAACAATTATTACAGGCACACTTATCGTACACACGCATATAGCCCCTGCAGTTCACACAATGGACACACCTAATCCACTTATTTGCTGTAGGTAACCTTGATGAGAGATGAGTTTATCTGAGAATGAGAAGAAGATATAAAAGAAAACGCTTTCTTCGATACAGGGAGGACTATTCTAAAATACTATATAATGTTAAATAGTTTATAGGTTTATATTTAGAAATAATGTAGAAAACGTTTGTTTTATTGTAATTATATATAATATTCCGTATAATTACCATAATTGGAAAGTTAATTAGAATTTTTTTATCCAATTATTGTTTTCATAACTGTAGTTGGAATAACAAACGGAATTTATGAATAAATTGTAAGTGCATAAACTGAATAAATTAATAAAAGTGGCAGTAATTTCAAAACTAGCTTACCCATTATACCATATTAGAATATAAACTACGTTCTTTTATTTCGGTAGGCAGTTAATTGATCGGAAACAATTGCTCGAAAAGCAAAAATGCTCGAAAAAACTCGAAAAAATTGCTCGAATTATCAGTCGCTCAGAAAATCCAAAGAAATAAAATACAGTAATTATTAATTACTGATTAGAAACAATGACGGTTAGATGCAGCTTTACGAAATGATTCCACTTCATGTTTTGCTTACTTTCGACAATTATTGATCTAATGCACAATTGCCCGAATAATCAATTGCTCATTTAATCAAATTTCGATAATCAATTGCTTCATGTGAAAGAAGAGTAAGAGTTAACAAGATAAGTATTACCGATAATGAGGGAACAACCGCTCTCTCCTGGGATCGGCAGTTCCTATAGACCAAGTTGCTGAAACCTAACAACCCCAACCTAGACCTAAGAACATCTCGTCGGACCCCTTTTTAGCAGTGTAATACTAACGATAAAAGGAAAATGGTAGTATCTAACATTTCTTCAGTAATTCTTGTTCCACAAAAATGTGAAAAACAGGAAGAGTAACACTCAAAAACAGTAATACAATGATTAATAGTGAATAACGATGAAAAAATACAGTTATTATTAATTGTTATTTAGAAACCAACACGGTTTGACGAAGCCAATCAAAGTGATTTAACTAAATGATTATAACTGGCTTTTATCAATTCGAATATTGTGATATATTATTGTGATATAATATTGTTCATTCGGTCAATTGTTTATTTGAGCAATTGGTTCCGAAAGAAATATCTACCCCACGCTGCACGAAAGTACATATCTTTCTTAATTCTTAACCGGAAGAATTAATATTTTCACTAAAAAACGCGTATTCGTTCATAATTATTTAGAAAAATGAGATACTCATAAATATTCTGATTGAAGAATAAAGATATGATCAAATTTTACTAACTAATTCTTATGTAAGCAGTTTCAATGTTCTCCACAGATCTGATTACCTGTTCACGTCTGTTCATCAGCAACAACAGCGTTCTGGTTAGTTCATTGCACTTCCCTACAAATAAGAGCAATTAACTTCTCTTTACTTGACCACTTCCAGTCCCCTATCCTGTAACTGCTGAATGGAAAAAAGAGAAGTAATAATTCAAGTAAAGAAACTACAATACAAACACGCAACGTTCTCCTTTTCAGTTAATTTAATGGGTTCATTACTAATTTCCTCTTTCAGAGTTTCAGCAGTTCCTAAACAGTGGTGGGTTAAATTATACCTATATTGACACCAAAAATAAATGAGCTTTTATTCAGAAGTGAAGCTGCTATCATGGATGTCTAAATTTACTCGGGCAGATTTTGTGTAAAATGCCAGTGCTTTTGATCCATATTAAACCATTAAAGAATAATAATTAACTTTTTCTCAAAGAATGAAACTAGTGAATTTAGTTGTTCTACATATACTTATTTAAATGGTAAATAGATTATTAATTACGTATAGACATGCCAAACAATTCCATTAATTTTTATTTATTGACTGAATCGGTTATATTCTCATTCGCTGTTAATATCAAAAGGAATAAACATATTAGAAATCTATTTCCATATTTAGCTTCAAATGTGAGTCTTGTTCAACATTATACTTATATTTTTATTTCAATATCTGTTATATCTTATATGTGAAAGAGCAGAAAAGATTCACCTGTAACTAAAAAGCCCACCGTCAAATTCTTCAGAATATGCTTCTAGTGACATGGGAGCCGGTGCGAAAGGATATTTAAATTTAAAAAAATAAGCAGATCTTGGTAAATTCTAATATTATGACTCATTGAAATTACATATGTTTCTCTCTCTCAAGATTCACCAAATGATCTGCCGGATGACTTGCCACTCATTATGGTTGTTCTTCTCGCCAGAAACAAAGAGCACACGTTACCCTACTTCCTGACATTATTTGAGAGACTCAATTACCCGAAGTAAGAAATTTTAAAATTTTAAGTATTATTATTATAATAATTTTTTCTGATTGTCAATATTGTTATTAAGTTAATTTTTCTTTTTGATTATGAAACAGCTCTACCAATTTTCTTAATTGGCAAAGCTAATAACAACCCTTAGGAGATCGTCCCCAAAATTTGTTTTTATGCCTCGGAAAATGTAATATTTGATACAATTCAGACAACTACTTAGGTGTCTGAAAATTGCCAAGCGGAAAACTGCCAGACAGAAAATTGTAAACGCAAAAATCCATGTTTTTTTTTACTTTTTGCAACATTATTAGGTTTCATAAAAACATTCTAATAACATTTTAATTTATAAAAAAAGTAGCGTTTGCCTTTCTTCAAGAAGTTGAGGGGCCTTCATTGGCTAATTTAGCCATAATGTAGTGTTTTATATCTACTAGTTTGTCGTACTGCACAGTGCATACTTCATAATTGTTTAATGACCTGACAAGGGGTTTGTTCCTCGGTATACATATATTTGATGTTTTATCAGAAACGAACTGCTAATGTACAGGGTGCAGAGAAAGTCCCCGATCATATAAAAATGTTTATTTAATGAGTTGGGATGGATGAAATAAAACAAAACTTATCACACAATATCTCAATAAACCCATTTAACAGTTCTACCAATCATTTTTCAATATGACCACCATTGGCGGCGATTACTCTCTCGAGTCTACCTCTGAAGCTCTTTACTGCGGAACGGAACAGTTCTTGGGAAATTGTGGCCCATTGTCGCTCGAAGGACTTCTTCAGAGTCTCCGTACTATCATGAGCTGTAGCACACGCTTCCTTCTCAAAGATGGACCACACACAAAAGTTCAGAGGGTTCAGGTCTGGCGATGAAGGAGGCCACAATTCCTTCCTCCAAAACGCAGGAAAGTGACGCTCATACCAATCCTGAGTTTTGTTCGCTGTATGCGTGGGCGGACCGTCCTGTTGAAAGGTAAAAGGCCTGTCCTTGAAGTGCTTCTTCATATCGACTTGTTCTGGAGTTAAAATATCCTCGATATACGATTTTGCGTTAACTTTAGCGCCTTCTTTGACGAAAATGAGAGGCAGGCTTTTTGCGACGGAAAACAGTCTTTACGGATGGAGGGATACTGTCAGCACTTTTTGCCAAAATTCTGTCGTTCTGGGAGTTCAATTTGGCCTCCACAGCGATAAAACGATCTCACCAGCCTGCGTGCCATCTTTCATTGCATTCAAAAGAATCTTTGATCTGTCCAGCCTCTTCTTTTTCTGCAAGTCCGTGAGCTGTCCGAGATTCATGAGGGTTGTATGAAATTTATTTCCTCTGTCCATTTCTGATGTGAAAAGATGATAAGATTACCATTGGATGCAGAAAGCTTTAGGAAACCAAATAAAGTTCAGTTCGTTTCAAAATTAATTAATTTAAAAAAGTAAAATAAATAATATTCGAAAAATAAAATAGAAGATGATTGTATCTATCTAATAAAACAAACAAACATTTGATAAAAAAAATCGAAATAATAGAAATAATATAATATTCAAAAGATTTGTTAAATAGAACAAACACTTTAGTTTATTCTATTTAGCTACACAAAATCAGAGTTTACACTAAGCTCGCTGAGTTACATCTATTCATGTCCAATTTGCTTGTGATTTCATAAACTCTCGATCACTGAGACAAAGCTCTATATTTCCATTTGGTCTCATTTATTAGAAATCATAAATAATTGTCCAATATACCCATACTGGAAATAAGTTTACAATGCATTTTAGCCGTTAGGCATTTTGTCCGATAGGCATTTTGTCCGTTAGGTATTTTGTCCGTTAGGCATTTTGTCCATATGCATTTTGTTCTTAGGCATTTTATCTCTAAACATTCTGTCCCCTTATTCTCACTTTGACTATGAACGCTCTAACATTAAGTATTTTGTGGGTTAAAACACTATACGCATTTCCCTTCAATCACAGTACATAGAATAGGAAGTAGACTAACTCCCCGGCGCACCGAAATCTTGATTTAGGGTATTCTAGGTCGTTATGTCTTATGAAGTACTCAAGATTATGTATGTCTACTGTGTGAAATATTAAAGAATCTGTTTATGAAATAACCAGGTTTTGTATTTTTACCTTAAGAATAAAAGGATATAATTAACGATACTATTGTCCATAAAGTAGTCAATAAAATAAATGTTTATAATGTAGGTATGGAATTGCTTATTTTTAGAAATATGATAAGAACAACTAACAAGATTGTAATTATCTAAATAAATACTTGTGATGGCTCTGAAATTTATTTTTATGATGCCCTTCAGAGTAAATGTTCTCAATTTTCCCTGAATTTCATTGCATCACGATCCATATCTGGGGAGATTTAAAAATAGAGGGAGATAACCTAATTCTTATTCTTTGTACTGTGCCTAAAATTAAAACCCGGATTTCCAGCAACTCAAGTAAAGTTTTTAAAGTATGAATCTATATTCCAACCTGATCGGGCATCTTAGGCCTCTGGCAGAGCTGGGTGCGCGAACCTTTTTTTAGGTTCCGAATCCGAACCCGAATCTTCGTCGATTTTGGGTTCCGAACCTCCGTATAGCGAACCCAATTTGAAAAGTTTGGTCCGAACATTTGTTCCGAACCAAACATTTATTCCGAACATTTGTATGCTAACCTCGTATTTTTTAGGTATATATAATATTTTATATCTAAAAAAATGAAAGTGAACTGCAGTCTACACTTTTATATTCGGCCTTATATTACTTCCAAGGCTATTAGGGCAACATATATAAAAAAAAGTTTTTTCAACAAGATACTGATTATTTACTATTAAATATTATTATTAACCGTAAAGAGTTTGACTGTCAGAAACAACGAGAAGGTTTGACTCTATGTTAAAAAAAAACACATGTCTTTTTTACAAAACTACGTTATTGTATTTTTATAAGTTGTTAGTATATGTACTAAACTAATGTGTACCAAATTTCAAGTAAAATTATTGAATATATAAGGAGAAGTAAATACATTGGTATAGGTATTTAAGAGATTGGCAACTGAGTGAGCTGAACTGTGATTGGATGGAGTGTGAACTAATCACAGCTCGCGCATTTGTCTCTACTACATAAAAACGTGGAAACATTCTTGCGTATTGGGTAACCAATCTGTATTTCTACGTTGCCACACGTCACTAAAGTACAATTAATTCCATAATTTATGTGATTTATGCTGATTTACGCCGATACGTAAATATTTAACTTTTGAATTCAAAAATATAGTTGGTATTTATGTAGGAACAAAGTCAAGAAAGGCCAGTAAATTTAAACAAATGACATGAAATATATAAAGTAATTTAAAAAAAGATGTGCCTACAAAACATACGTCAAAATCATTTGGGTTAATATAATAAGTTTATAATAATAATTATACTGTGATTTCACATGACTACATTATAGAGGAGTTGCACTGGTAGAACTGCTGTTTCACGTACATGTCCGTACGTGTACGGTATATGTTCAGAACGTAAAATAATTAAATGAACAAGTCAGTTTTCCCCGGGTACGGAGGTTCGGACTTGCGAAAAAGACGTTCCGAACACTGAAGTCCGAACCGTTTTTGAAGAGGTTCCGAATCCGAATGTCCGAACCCATTTTCCAGTCCGAACCGGTTCGCGAATAAAGGTTCGCGAACATTCGTGCGGAACGCCCACCTCTGGCCTCTGGTCGTTCCATGGTGAAAAACACGCAGCGCTCTCTCGATATTGCGCAATTCGATCGGTAAATTGGGATGAACATATGCATATACATAATATCAGTATACTTATGACATTGGCTATTTGGCAATTTAGCATAATTAAATATGGCATTATTAATAATATATCCTTGGTGGGAATTAACTGTAGCTCATATATTTACCCAATATTTCTATAGAGAAGGGAAATAGGGGAGTTTGTTGAATTAAAAAAATGATTGTTCTACTCCAATTCACGCGGAGATATTCGCCATAAACAAATTCGCTGAAAATTCATTCGCCGAAAAATATGATTAATTAAAGAAATAAAAATATTTATCTCATATGTCCAGATGAAATAACATAAAGATGAACTTACATATAACTATTCCTTTTATAAAATATTGGCAATATGGAGACATGTGTTTGAGTACAAAAAGGAAGTTAATACAACAGATTTATTTCCAGGTTTTCGAGATATTCAATATCGAAAATTGAATGTTTTGAGATATTTAATCCATGTATTCTGACATAAACTTTTCATTTTTTTAAAAAGGAATGCTGAACAAAATTGATTTCGATTTCCTTTTTGTACTCCAATATATTTCTCTATATTGTCAATATTTTATGAAGGTCATGGAATATTCATAAAACCTAGAAATAAATCTGTGAAAATTCATTTCCTTTTGTAACTGATAATTGTACACAGAAAATTGGATTAACTTAAAGTTAATAACTGACACAAATAATGCAGCAATAACATTATATGAGTTAATTAAAATAACGTAAGTTCCATAAAGTTTAACCAATAATTATGTAGATTATTGTAAAGTAATTTATATACTTATTTGTAAGTTCATCTATACGTAATTTCATCTGGACATATGAGATAAATTTGTGTACCTTTTTAAATAATCATATTTTTCGGCGAAAGTGTCGTTCGGCGAATGAGTTTTCGGCGAATGTGTTTTCAACGAATTTGCTTTCGGCGAATGTGTTTTCGGCGAATTTGCTTTCGGCGAATGTGTTTTCGGCGAATTGACCTAGAACAATTCACGCACTTCATTTGATATTTCATCATGATGTGCGGTAGTGTAAAGAGAGACTGTGAATTTTTCTTCAGGATGATGCACTGTGATTTTAGCGAAATAGAAAATAGACTTACTAGAGAAAGAAAAGAATTATGAGAACGATAATGATTTGTTGTTAAGTAACCTCCGTCAATTCCTAAATCATGTTTCAAAAGTCACCATTAACAAAACTAAGGGAAATGATAATATACTCGTAAATAACAAAATGAAGATTGTCAGTAAACAAAACAAACATTAATCACAAAAATTAGAACGAAGGAAAAAACTATCCCTGAGGTACGAGAAAAAGCAAACGGGGTTAGTGTACCGCAAGTTGGTTAACCTACTTAGAGCTTGAGATAGAATTTTCCGGACAATTTTTGTAATGAGCTAAACAGTAAGAATACCCTACTTTATAAAGAACGGGTTACAATTTTAAAGAGATTCTGCATTCCAAACTTTCATGAAGAGATTGGAGACTGTATACATAGTGCAGTGTTCAGTCAGTAATTTGAAACGGTCCGTAGCAGTCAGGGACTCAGAACAATAAATCCTTAACCACCAGAAGAACTAGGCCCTTCTAGAATGGCCATCCTTATATTTTGATCTATTTTGTAACCTTTTCACCATCTCTACCGTATATAATGTAGCCTTACAACAATGTGTGTGCTAAAACTTGTTATAAACAACTTGAAATTGAACCACCCTCATACTTCCGAAATGAAGAAATACATGCATTATACTTCAGGCAGTAAAGAGATTCAGAAGGAATGTGACTTAAAATCTTTATATTTCGGATCTAGGTGAATCTCGGGCATTCGAAAATGTGAAATCAAATTTCTCATCTAGAAACACGATATATAGATGTGACCTCAAAAAAAAATATTGGGAAGAGCCTCCACCAGTAAGTGGAACACAAATTGCTTAGCTGCTTATGTATTACTGAAATCATTTTTGAACTCTAAATGTTTAATTTTATTACTGCAAATTCACTTTAAAAAATCATGACAATATACTATTAACTAATACGAAGTGATCGCGATACTTATTCGAAAAAAAAATTTAATTTTTTTTTATATTAATTCAAGTTTAAATTGTTCTTGGTCTCAAATTGAAGATAATTTTAGTGTGAATGATTTGAGCAGAATTTTTTTAAATATTATTTTCAAGATATCAGACATTTCATAGAAAACATTTTTTTGATGGGATAAAATATTGTCTTTTTGAAAAAAAAAAATTCAAAATTACCAAAAAATAAATTTGACAATATTTTTTTTTTGGCCCTAAAAAATCTGCATCAAAATTGATTGAAACTGTAAAAGTAGTGTTAAACTATATTTGAAAAATTTTGTTAGTGAGAAAACGCATTAGAAGTTTTTGGGATTTCCTATGCTATAAAGCACATAGAATCCCCATTGTAGCATCACCATAAATCATGTATGGTCACTGTCAAGGGAATCCCATTTCTTTTTATCAAATACATAACCAATAGCTTCCAAAACAAATAAATATAATTATTGACTAGTAATATAGCGGAATATACATTATATTTATATACGACACGATAAAAATACACGTAACACACTCCCACCAAAAGTTCTAGCTCTCACTTCTGCAAGTGATAAAGAAAGACGAGTTTTTCTTTAGGAAAACATCGATGAAAACTGCTGTCATTTATTTTCATGGTAGACTAGACTATAATGAACTCATTTATGGAATAATCTGGATATGTAAAGATTTACGTGCTTTTTTTCACTTTAAATTATCCTTAATAGACCAGAAGAGAAATTTCCGTCATGATTCATGCTTCTATCCTGTATATTACTGAACAATTGAAAATACTGTGAATCAAAATCAATACCCTGCCAGACTTATGATATAAGCATGAAAGCTCTTGCCTTATTTACCACCGTCAAAAATAAAAATAACATGACGTATTATACCATCATGAGGTCGTTTGGACACACACTAAATAGACAGAATTTACCGCTTGGGCCCACGAACAAATATATACCTATAATATTTTGGGCCGCAAACGTGTTAAGCAGCTTTTCTAAAAAAACATTTTTCTTTATCCTACAAAACCGAATAAACATGTGAAACTTTTGCATATAAAAAGTAAAGGCAATACATATTATAATTTCTAATTTTATTAGTGTTTTGAAGATATGATTTTTATTAGTGTGTTTTTAGTTAGAGGCCACAGTAAGTAAGAGTGCCATAATTTATATGCTTCGCTCTCAATAAGGTGTACGGACAACTGCCATACGGATAACTGCCATGCGGATAACTGCCATGCGGATAACTGCCATGCGGACAGCTGCCATAGTGGACAACTGCCATGCGACAAACGGCCATGCGGAAATCTGCCATGCAATATATTATAATTTTATATTTGATGAACTGTAATGCACTCGTAAACTTAACCTTTCATGGAATTAATTTGATGTGAAGTATATTATTAACTTAATTTGGAAATTAAGTATAATATTAATCGTATAGTCCAAAATTGTGCTTAAACAAGTATAAAAATTAATATTGACGGTAGATTCAAAATTTAAAGTTGAAGTATACTAAATTCATTTTTTTTAAATCATATTTAACCCATTTAGCTCCTTAAACAATCAAATGGTTGACAAGAAGTGGTAAATCTATAGTTGCAAAACTTTCTTTTCAAACATTTCAATATACAAAGAATAGTTCAAACACAAGCTTTACAGGTTAAAATTACCAGTGAGTGTGATTTTGCATTTTACTATTTAAGAATTTTCATTGGATTAATTAATATTTTTTATTTGTAAAAAAAAAACTTTTCTGCTAGATTTAGGATTAGAAACGAAGTAGTATTTATCCTATTTCTATGTTAAAAAAAATTCTTACAAAGAACACTTTACTACTCACTTTAGCTCCCCCAATCAGAAACATGTCTTATATATATTAGAAAAGTATATAAGTATGAGAATAATTATTACTGAAAAATGTTTTATTAAATTTGTTATTATACTAATAACAAATCAACATTTTAGTTAACTCATTTATGCCCAGTGTTGGGTAAAAGCAACTCTAAAATAGTAAGATGCAAAACCACACTCACTGAAAATTTTAACCTGTAAAGCTTATCTTTGTACTATTCTTCGTATTCTGAAATGTTTGAATTTTTTTTTTATATTTATAGATTTCAATCTTTTTGTCAACCATTTGATTATTTATGGCGTAAAATGTGAAAGAAAATGATTGTAACAGAGAAGGAAATCTAGTATTATTTCAATGCTTCTTCATTCACAATTTCTTACTATACAATTAACATTTTTATACTAAAATTTTAGGTTAAAATAATAATATACTTCACATCAAATGAATTCAAAGAAATGTTAGGTTAAAAAGGGCTTTACAATTCACCCAAAATAAAATTATAATATATTGCATGGCAGTTTGTCGCATCGACGCATGGCAGTTGTCCACTATGGCAGTTGTCCGCATGGCAGTTATCCGCATGGCAGTTGTCAGCATGGTAGTTGTCTTAGAGCCCTCAATAATACGATTGAGTTACGGTTGTGAATTTTTGGCTGTGCCTAATAAATTTAATCATATAGTTCGCATGACATTCCATTAATACTGAAAATAGTTTATTGGTCGTTGATTTCTATTCAAAAAATGAAATCCAATGCTGCTTCATAACCTAATTTCAATAAATTATTTAGAGAGGAGAGAAGTTAAAACTTTATAAAGGCAATTGAAACATGCTTAAACAAGTTATGTGATAGAAGATATATTATTGTTAATTGAGTTACATATCGAAATATCTACTTTTTCTCACTATTTCTTTTCGAATTTGAAACGAATGTCTCAAATACAATGAACAAGAAGTGCTAACTTTTCTGAAAAATCCACATTTTGCCTCAGATGTGGATATGGTATACTATTTCAGCACTATGAGACTGATTATTTTTGTTTTTATTTCAATATCTGTTATAAGTGGAGAAAGAGAGAAGAACAACCGAAAAATAGAAAATTCTCCGTCGGGTTCTACAGAAGATGCCTCTGGTGACTTGAGAACAGGTGTGAAAGGATATTTTGAATTAGCCTCATATGTGAATACTGTGTAGTTATACTTGTTCAGCACTATGAAATTGATAACTTTTAAATTAAATATGAAATTTCATGTTATATGTGAAGGAACACAACCGAAAAATAGACAATTTACTGTCAGTTTCTGGTGACATGTTTCTTATGGTATTTTTTCTAAATATTTTGTCGGTGAATCCTATTATTATGACTTACATATTGACCACTCATAAATTTAACTCTTTATACATAGATTCATCAAATGATCCGCCGGATGACTTGCCACTCATTATGGTTGTTCTTCTCGCCAGAAACAAAGAGCACACGTTACCCTATTTCCTGACATTATTTGAGAGACTCCATTACCCGAAGTAAGTAATTTTCCATTTTGACATATAATTTTCATGATTATTTTTTCTGATTGTCAATAACAATAATTTTTTCTATTTGATTACGAAATCGCTCTACCGATTTTGCTAATTGACATGCTAGTAAAATATTTTACAGGACCTATAAGATGACCATAACAGATTTACCCTTAATTTCAGAAATACTATTAACATAATGCTATAAGTTGTATGCCATTAAGTTTTTTTGTTTTTTAGCTACCATATCAATGTTAACGGAAATTTTCAAGCATTTATTCTAGGTATTTCAAAAGCTACGTCAAATTTAGTTGAAAGTAACCAGATTGTTATACTTCAATTGCGCTGGCCACCATGGATATCGTCTAACAATATAAGGTGTGTCGCAAAACTGTTAAAAACGTCTTTAGGCAACTTGAGTATTGAACAGAAATGCATATCCGACAGTAAACCAATTAAATGAAGAATGCAACCATTTTGCACCAAAATCGTGATTTCTGCAGTGAATAAATGAATCGGTAAAGAAGGGCTAAAAATAGGAGGAAAGATCTTTTCCTTTTCAATGTAGATACTAAACATGGAGGATCTGAAGTTAACTTCATATAAAAGCAGTCCAGATAGCTCATTTGAGAGGCTGAACAGAAGTTGGGAGATTTAAAGGGATCCGCATGAAAAGTTTTAATTAGCTTTGACGGAAATATGTTCACGGTGGAGACTGTCACCAATAGTCAGAATGATAGGAGTTATGCTCGTAGCTGTGGAAACTTGTCAGTATAAAGTGTGCATGTTAAGAGCCATTTGACACCAGTAGCCTGTTAAAGTCTTGATGTGGGCTGCTGTTGCTTCGGAAATTTCCTTTGATCATCATCAGCGTAGTAATAAAAGTGAACAGCTATGTTTATATAAGTAAGTTGCAGGAAAAAATCATTTATGGGTCGTCGACGAATCTCTTTGGAAATACTCTCATCTTCACTCAACAGACCATACAGCGATTGTGAAATAAATTTGGGCCAAATATTATCTCGAGAGTTTTGGGATGCAAGTTTGTGAAATTATGTGGAAAAATTAAAAAAAATCGACAATAATATCTAATGTTATAATATAAAATATGATGAAACAAAATTCGATTATGTGCTTAATAGGAGAGCGCTATAACAAAACATTAATATAAATTTATCAGGAAAATTTCACAATTCTTTAGGATAATTTAATAAATAGTTAGTATGAAGCATGGGATCGTTTGTTTTTAATAACTTCTGAACTACGGCGTCCACAAAGTTCTGGTTGCAAAATTCCAAAGTTTTGGTGTCCTTTTTTTCCATTCGTCTTCCATTCTGCTACATAAATCATCCATAGTCGTGAGGCATTTTACCCTCCCGGGTTTGCTCTCCAATGATGTGCCTATTGTTTTCAAATGGATTTAAGTGTGGGTTCTGTTCAGGCCATTTTATTACACGGATTTCTTCTTGTTGAAGATAATCTTATCAGTGTGCCATGGGAATTTTCGTCAAAGAAGTCTATCGTTTCACAGTTTCAACTCGTCACTTGACTTCAGATTCAAAGATCATACCCCTGCAAACAAACCATTCATCAGTAAGAAAAACATAGCCGCAAGACTGTCTTATGCTGAGGCCCATATTCTTTGGCGTGAGTTTAATTTAGTTGGGTCTGATGGCAGACATATTATTCGTTGGATTTCGGCACCCTATTTTCAGGACTGAACCCAATGTGAACCCCCTAAGAAATTATGTAAAATTTAGATAAAGGTCTGTCATGGTCTGGGGGATATACATTTTGCACGACAATCCAGAAAGAATCCTCACAACTATGGATGTGTTGAATATTTTTATTGTTATAGTGTATAGAATTTAACCCTTTTAAATAAATAGCTTCTATTCCTAATATTCAAATAGTTTATACTTATAATCTAAATCTAGCCTCCGAAATGCATACTCCTCCATTAAGTGTTTAGTCTTTGGAGAGTTCACATCTGCTTGTGACCTCTCTACCATTCTATATTGTTGTTTATTGTATGAAATGTATATACTTATATTACCTTATGTTACAGGCTGCGTTAGTGTAGTAGTTGTCTTGTTCCATCATTATTGAATTAAAATACTAAAGAAAGAAATGGTTTCAGTGATTTAAAAACCTAGTACTATTATCGATTGAACATGGGAAACTAAAAAAAACCTAAACTATTTATCAAACCACTCTACAAATTATTTCATGGTGCCGTGATCTGTGAAGTCAAGGTAAAAATGTCTGAAACTCAACGAAGAGGAGGCTACAAGTCTAGGGTTACTACCCTAATTCAAAAACTAAATATAGAGCTAGCTAACGTGGAGATAAACATTCAATCTGTAAGTGCTCTGAAAAATGAGATTGTACGGCAACGAGATATAATTCTTAGTTTGGATGCCAACATTCTACTCAAACTTGAAAGCGATGAGGCAATAAACTCTGATATTAGTAATGCTTCCGATTACCAATTGCAAGTGGATGCAGCCATCGCTGAAGCGGATGGAACGCTTGACAACTACTACAAAAGGGGCGACGGAGAACGTAACTCTTCGAACATCCCTAATATGGAGAATTCTACGAAATTGGTTAATTTGCCTCAAATTAAGCTCATGAAGTTCTCAGGCGATTATCTTATGTGGCAAAAATTTTGGGACCTATACAGAAACTCAATACATGAAAGAAGAGACCTGAGCGGCGCAACTAAATTTCATTATTTGATATCTCAATTGACGGTAGAAGCAGAACAGCTTATGGCAGGTTTTGATCACACGGATGCAGAGTATGCAGAAGCAATTGATCTGTTACAAGAGACTTACGGGAGCCGCAACGCATAATTCAGGCAAGGTTGCACTCTATTTTCGATTTGGTGAGTCCAAGTCCAAATGCTTCGGAGTTAAGTAATTTTAGATCTATGTATGAGGGGCATTTGAGAGGCCTTAAGTCACTAGGAGCTGATATAGATAATGCTGGATATGTATTTTCCGAAATATTAATACGTAAATTGCCAACTAAAATTAGAGACGATTAAAACCGCGCTCAAAAATCAGATTTCTGGACTCTTAAGTGATTAGCGCAAGGAGATTGATATTGAGATAGGTCATCTTCAATCGATCGATAGCACTAATTCAGATTTTGATGCTAATTTACCTACAGCAGTCTTCAAAACTACTGCGAATTACAGTCTTTGTTGTTATTTGTGCGGGGGTGATCATTCCTTGAATAATTGTTCAAAGTATTCTTCTGTCGAATCTAAGCGATCGCGTGTAAATGGTATACGATTGCAGCGCGAAAATTAAAGGTAAACCATCGTTAAATGATTGTCTACATTCAGGTCCTAACTTAATTAACGAATTGACTGATGTTTTATTAAGGTTTAGAACTGGTAAATTTGCAGCATCTAGTGATATTAAAAAAGCATTTCTAAATATCAGACTTAATAACGAAGATCGTGATTGCACTAGATTCTTTTGGCCAGAAAATCCATTTGACGTAAATAGTAATTTAAAGACTTACAGATTTACATCTGTATTGTTTGGTAGTACAGCTAGTCCCTTTTTATTAAATGCTACATTAAAGTTTCATTTTGATAAAATTAACAATAGTTTTTCGAACGAAATTATAAATAATATCTATGTTGACAATTTGTATGTATGTAACTAATAACTGTGAGGAAACTTTGATCAATAGCAAGGAGTTTGCCACTAAAACTTTAAGTAATGCTGGTTTTTCGTTACACGAATGGATCTCTAATAGCGAAAGTATTTCCGAGGTAACTGCTTCAGATCTTTCGAGTGTGTTGGGGATAAATTGGAACACCGCTTCAGATACTTTATCGGTTAAAGATGTTGATACAGGCTTACCAAAGGTGATTACTAAACTAAACGTTCGATTGAGCATTATTATGGGAATAGTCGTAAATTTGGACAGCTACAATTTCCAAGATGTGTAGTTTCTGAGGATGATTGTGTATTACACGTTTTTTCGGATGCTAGTACTCGTGCTTACGGCGCTGTCGCTTATATTAAATCTCCCAATGGCGTTAACTTTCTTATTTCTAAAAGTAAAGTTGCTCCAATTGCTTCTAGGACTTTACCAGAACTTGAATTATCATCTATATTGTTGTCAGTCCAATTAGCCGATTATATAATAAGAACATTCAAATCAAAATTGATTATTGAACATACGTATATTTGGTCTGATAGTTCTATATCATTACACTGGCTTAATTCAAACAAACTTAAGAAGCAGTTTGTAAGAAATAGAGTAGAAAAAATTAAATCTCTTTCTGATAGTTTTGATTTCAAGTACGTTCGTACATCTGACAATCCAGCAGATATGATAACTCGTGGTCTAACGTTTGAGCAATTTAATAAGAAGCTGTCCTTCTGGTTGGTTGGTCCAAGTTGGTTGCGGGAAGATTTGTGGCCTGAAGTTCCTTTTCAGATTTCTTGTGTAGATTCTTGTAATTTGTGTGTTGGAAACTCTGTAAACTGTGAGGAGCCTATCTCTGATATACCTTCTTCTTTGTTGCACATGTTTGAAAAATGTAGTGATTATAGGAAATTGTTGCGCGTTATGGGTTATCTATTGAGATTTGTTTCAAATTGTCGAAAGTCTAAGAGAGACCGTAAAATAACAGTTGAATTAGACGTTGAAGAATTGAAATCCGCTGAAAATAAAATACTATTTTCAGCTCAAAACGAATATTACTCTGATATATTTGATTGCTTGAATAACGAAACGGTGCGTAAAACTTCTAAATTTCCCTTGATTCGTAAGCTTAGATTATTTGTGAGCGATGGTTTATTGCGTTGCGGTGGAAGGATTCAGAATTCGGAAGTTGAGAATAATTGTAAGTATCCTATATTACTGCCACCTAAATCGCGTGTCACTAAATTGATTATTCACAGCGTGCATGAAAAATTTCATTTCGGTTTAAATAATACTCTCTCAACACTACGCCAAAATTACTGGATACCTAGAGCGTGACAAGTAATTAAAAATATCTTGCGGAGATGTGTCACGTGTAAGCGATTACAAGGTAGACCTTATAATGTTAGTGAACATCCACCTCTTCCTAAATTTAGAGTTAGTGAATCCTTTCCCTTCACTGCTACTTGTGTTGATTATACTGGTGCTTTACATACAGTAGGAAATAGTAAATACTATGTTTGTCTCTTTACATGTGCTGTCACACGGGCTGTACACCTGGAGCTGGTCGAGGATCTCTGTGCGGAGGCTTTCCTCCGAACTTTTCAACGGTTTTGTGGCAGAAGATCCGTACCCAGGATTCTTCTGAGCGATAATGCTACTAACTTCGTGAGCAGTAACGCCATCCTAGCTGAGATTTCTCGATCCTCTCCGGTCAGCTCTTTCTTATCGGACCACTTGGTTGAATGGAAGTTCATTACACCCAGGGCTCCATGGATGGGTGGAGTACATGAGAGGCTCATTGGTGTTTTTAAGCTTTGTCTTAAGAAAGTTGTAGGGAGGTCTATTCTCTCATTTCATGAACTTAATACCGTAATTGTACAGATAGAATCTGCCATTAATGATAGACCGTTAACCTATACTTCTGATGATGTAAATGAATTACAGCCTTTAACACCTTCCATGCTTCTCTGTGGGCACCGTATTTCTAATCTGTATTTTGATGTTGATTTTGATGAATTGTATGATCCTAGTTTCAACTCTAAAGAAATTATTAGTAAGAGATACAGGTTTTGTATAAGGATTTTTAAAGATTTTTACCGTAGATGGAAAAATGAATATTTATTAGCATTAAGAGAGAATTCTCAGAATACTAAGGAATGTATTCCTAAGAATTTAAAAATAGGTGCATTAGTTTTAATACACGATGATTGTAGCAGATTATTGTGGAAGATGGGTGTAATTATTAAGCTTTACAGAGGTCAGGATAATATTGTCAGGACTGTTGATGTTAAAACTAGGAACGGAATTGTGAAACGCCATATATTAAAATTATACCCGCTTGAGCTAGATGTTGACATTGAGAGTAATGTCTCTGTTAACCATGACATTAGACCTGCTAGGTTAGCAGCCGTACAGGCTAATAGTAGAAGAAATTCAATGATTTGAAAGTTGTATATATATGCTTGTTTTGTGTTCTTGTTCTATGTTCTTATTTTTGATGTTGTTCTTGTTCTATGTTTTTACTCGGGGGCGGGAGTGTTGAATATTTTTATTGTTATAGTGTATAGAATTTAACCCTTTTAAATAAATAGCTTCTATTCCTAATATTCAAATAGTTTATACTTATAATCTAAATCTAGCCTCCGAAATGCATACTCCTCCATTAAGTGTTTAGTCTTTGGAGAGTTCACATCTGCTTGTGACCTCTCTACCATTCTATATTGTTGTTTATTGTATGAAATGTATATACTTATATTACCTTATGTTAAAGGCTGCATTAGTGTAGTAGTTGTCTTGTTCCATCATTATTGAATTAAAATACTAAAGAAAGAAATGGTTTCAGTGATTTAAAAACCTAGTACTATTATCGATTGAACCTGGGAAACTAAAAAAACCTAAACTATTTATCAAACCACTCTACAAATTATTTCAGGATGATTTATGGAGAAATGCTGAAGACGAATGGAAAAAAATTATCCCTGCCTAATAAATAATTAATATACTGTATTTTCCAAATGATTTATCGTTCATTTCTGATGAATTATAAAAATTTTGTTTCATCGTTTTCTTATTGTGCACATCATGGTTTTTTGTTTCATCATATTTTCTAATATATCTTTTGAAATACTTATTGTTATTTTTTCACATAATAATCAAACATACCTCACTTGTACCAAATGAGTATCACTAGCTACCTAAAAAATTTAGTTAGATAAATGAATTTTTTTTTAAATTGCTCTCTTTTTTTGTCCGTACTATGTATACAAGAGTTACAGATTGAATGTTCAATTTCCAGTTACATCATATTTTTTTCTGTTTTCCAGGAGGAGGCTTTCGTTGTACATCAGAGCTGATCATTGTGATGACAAGACCATTCCACTCTTAGAGAAATGGTTGGATGAGGTTGGCAATAACTACCACTCCATGGACGTCAAAATGGACAGCAATTCAATGTACTACGAAGAAGAACCAGCGAGTTATGATCCAACTGATGCAACTTATGAGGGTATGGCAAATCAATTTATATTGTCCATGATGATTAATGCTAATATGTATTTTAGTTGCATTTCTTATTCAAACACTAATTGAATTATTAGATTAATTTATAAAAAAGTAGAGAAGTAAAGACCCCTCCAAATAGGACTGAAAAGAAAAGATAATCGAAAAATTGATAATTTTAAAGATGCCATATTCTATTCCCTCATAATGATTAGTACTACACCCATACACACAGAAAGGATTAGTTGAATCAAATCAATTACGTTTTGTTTCGACTTATTTGTATGGTTTGATTTTGACCCAACCTACGTGGTGAGTTGCAGGTACTATTTAAAATGAATAAAATTGACGATGGTTAAAACAAAACTGTCCTTTTGACACACAACTAAACTTTAAAATGGTACCGCCAACTCGCATAGTAAACAAATGTCACTGTTGTTTCAACATACGCTAAAAGTGCCATAAAAGTATCTATCACTCTCATAGTAAGTTGATTCAAATGATAAAATGAATTGAATTAACTAATGTTTAGTGACACACCACGTCATAGTTGTTTTAACACACGTACAAACATGAATAAAGTCCAACAAACTCACGTAATAAATTGATTCAAAGCGTAAATTGATGACCCATTAGATATGAGTAAACTATATTCTCTGTGCCGTGTCGCGCTATTAGCTTAAAGTTGTTATTAATATAAAACATTAATTACCGGTCGAAATGAACAGATACTTCCGTGGTATACATTTTAGTTAAGGTATGAAGCCATGTTAAAAATTTTCAACACATTTTCAATTGTGATTTACAATCCATCAATGATTAAATTTCTTAACAACTTTTTAAGTGTGCCACGGTATTAGCTTATTATAGAAAACATAGCTTTTCGACCAAAAGCAGCATCGTAAGAGGTTTACAATAGGAATATAATTTTACCATATTTATTTGTGCAAAAAATTGATATTGGTAAGAAAAAACATTTAATTAAATAATCAATACCCTTCCGAAGATCCTTTCTCCTAGAAAACAGTTACAATTCTCTTCATTATAGATTTTTTTTAAATATGAGCGGCAAATTGTCGTTGCAGAAGTCACAATTATTACTTTCCACAAGTTTTATTTCAAAGTGTGCTGCTTCCCATCCTTTTAAACAGTCTACTTCAGGATCCCCCATAAGTTTTCGATAGGATTCAAAACGGGAGCACATGGTAGCCATACCATAAAATGGTTATTTTTCAAACCAACGATAACAAGATTCCAATTGTGATGCATTAACAAAGTGAAACGGAGCATCAATTTGCAATACTTCTGCACTCTCAGTAGTACGCATTCCATCCATGGAAGCTAAAGCGTCACAATTAGTTAATAAGATACCACAGAAAATATTGCTATACCGTCAGGCACTTGAACATTACCAACAAATTCATTTCCAAATGTTCCTCACTAAATGGTTACACCTCTTCCTGCCTATTGGCGATGAATGTGGATGTGATACTCTTTTGCAATTCCAACCTAAATATGATCCCGTCCATAGTCGATCTGGTTTCGTCAGTGAATAAAAACTCTTTCATATCTGTCCTCAATTCCTTGTGTCTGGGAGTTAGACCAGGTCGTTTTCAGACGAATTGTTCTTCCCCACCAAATGGCATTTTATTGATTATGGGACTTCTGGCAAATTTCATTCGGCAAGAATTAATTTCGATTTCTGTCCTGGTTTCTTCAGCAGCTGCCACTGTCACTAGTCACTGTTCAAGACGCTTGAATTGGACGGAGTTCCTTGGCGAAGGGTTAGTTAAAAGAAACCTCTTCACAGTATCAACATGACAGCCAACAGAGTGGTATATAAATATAGGAAAAATTATTTTAGCTATATCCATGACAATGGTAGCTTTTTCATCACAGTGAGATAAGACCCTTATTCTTTCCCATTGCCACAAAATCGTTCTGCAACAAATAACGTGGCACACCTAAAAATCAGGTCATGTGCAATAACTCAACCAACCAAGAGGCTAGGGAATCAAATGAAGATAATGTGAATGAAAGTGTTATCATACGAACACGATTCTGACACAAAAGAATTCGAAAAGTGTAAATAACTGAAACATTGAAATTTAGTGAAACTAAAAACGTGGCACGGAATATAGTTTACTGAACATTAGCTTTCTATGTTGGAAGGTAGGTTTTGATTCTCGATGATGAAATTGAATTCTTCAATCTTTAATTTGTCGATCCTTGATGAATCATTTTCATTTTTAACCTTCATTTAATAAAGTTATCCATTTCTAATTATCCATACTAATTAATCAATCAGTGTTTATGCTAATCATAAAATTTTCCAACAGGAATTATAAAACTTAAAGAAGAAGCATTTTCTGCCGCTAAATCTTCTCCAGCAAGTTACGTACTGTTCTTGGATGTTGATGTCTACATTACAGATCCAGATATCATTCAACTTTTATTAGAAAAACAAAAGACAATAGTTTCTCCTATGTTGAATTCTTATAATCAACATAGCAATTTTTGGGCCGCCATGACCCCTCAATTCTGGTACAAAAATTCTGACGATTATTCTAAAATAATAGAAAGAGAGGAAACTGATTGTTTCGCAGTACCGATGGTTCATTCTATTGTCTTGATTAATTTGAAAGCTGATAAAGTTGAAAAACTTACATTCGACCCAAAAATTTTAGCTGATAAGGCAGTGCCTCATGATGATATCATAACGTTTGCGGTGTCAGCTCAAAGAGCGTCCATAGAACTGTACATCTGCAATGAGAAGGTGTATGGCTTCTTCACTCCGCCTCAAATGAAACTGGAGAAGAAACAGGCAGATGAAGATAGACTGAAAAAAATCCGACTGGAGGCTTTAAATCAAAATGTAAGTAAAACAACGTGCATCATTGTAAAAAGAACTGCAGAACTAATGTAGTACTTCAAAAATGTGATTAAGACTGTGCTATTTCGATAATGCTCTCTCTGCTACCTAAATTGCAGAGCTACAGTAAATAAACTGATTATAGATTATTGTAATAATTTTGAATATAATACTTATATTTCAGGAAATCCTACATGTTTCCAATCTATTCGCGGAGTATCTACGACACCCTCAGTTTAAAGTCAGTCTAGGAATTGATGAAATTTATTTTATCAATTTAAAGAGAAGACCAGATCGCAAAAAAATTATGTTTTTGAAATTAGAAATGTTTGGGCAGGAAGCTGTTGCTTTGGAAGCGGTGGATGGGAAAGAATTGACTGGGAAAGATCTAACAGAACTTGGAATTTATTCTCTTCCTGGTTATAGAGATCCAATTGAACATAGATTGATGGCTTTTGGTGAAGTAGGTTGTTTCCTTAGTCATTATATTGTTTGGAAAAACATAATTGATGAAGGTCATGAATCTGTATTGATATTAGAAGATGATGCCAGGTTAGAGAACACATTTCGGTGGCGAATTAGGGAGATAATGAATCATGTCAAGGATATAGATTTAGATTGGGATCTGATATATGTTGGAAGAAAAAGAATGGACGGAGAAAATGAAATCGATGTGGAAAATTCTGATTTATTGATAAATTGCAGTTACAGTCACTGGACGATTGGGTATATTTTATCTAAGAGAGGTGCTCAGAAACTAATCGATGCAGAACCTTTTGAAAATTTTACGCCAGTGGATGAATATATTCCAATAATGTCAAATGTACACCCGAACAAAAAATGGATGGAATATTTTCCGAATAGAAATTTAAAAACTTTTGCTATGAGACATTTAGTCGTTAAGCCTGTAAGGTATTATAAAGAAGAAGGATATGTAAGTGATACAGCAGCATCTGACACTATTGACAGAGACGATCTGGAAGATTTCAATTCCATCGATGAGGATTTGAGTTCACTTGTTGATGATGTCGTTTTCGATGGAACCATAGGTAGTATAAAAAGATTATAAAGTTTAATATCCAATATTTCAAATTCAGCCTAATTCTATGATATGTATACTTGATAAGCCCTATGAAATTGACAATTTTTAATTTTCATTCAAATATCTCTTGCATGTGAAGGGATAAACCCAAAAATAAAAGATACACCGTCAGATTCTTCAGAAGATGCTTCCGGTGACATGAGAGTAGGTAAGAATGGAGATTCAGCTTTAACAAATTAATATCAGCAGATATTCTTTCTAAATATCTTGTTGGTCAAATCATGATATTATTACTTATTGACAACTCTTAACCTTCTTTCTCTCTAGATTTACCATATGATCCGCCGGATGACTTGCCACTCATTATGGTTGTTCTTCTCGCCAGAAATAAAGAGCACACGTTACCCTATTTCCTGACATTATTTGAGAGACTCCATTACCCGAAGTAAGTATTGTTCTAATATGAAGTCTTATTTTCATAATAATATCTTCAGATAGCCATATATGTTAACATCTTCTTTTTGATTTTAAAATCGCTCTTCCAATTTTCCTAATTGGCATGCTAATAATATATTTCCCAGGACCTGCAAGATGACCTTAACCCTAATGAGTTTGACTATCAGAGTATATCGGAAGGTTTGACTATGTGTTTAAAACACATTTATAAACCTACGTTACTGTAATTTTTACAAGCTTTTAGTACTTTTACTGAACAAATGTGTACCTAATTTCAAGTAAAAATATTGAACATAAGAGGAAAAATAAATACATAGGTATATAAGACATTGGCAACTGATACAGCAGAGCTATGATTGGGTAAAACGTGTGACCCAATCACAGCCAACACATGTGTGAGTTCCCCATGATAACGTGAACTGTAGTGTGTTTATAGGCTGCCAAACTGTATTTGTACGTTGTCATACGTCACCACATTACAATTAGTTTCCAAATTTACGTGATTTACGCTGATTTACGCCGATTCGTAAATATTCTATATTTTTAAATACAGAAATGTATTTGATAATGATAATGATAAATTTATTGAAATCTAAAAATATACAGATTCATCATGTTTACAACAGAAAAATAATCAATAGTAATCTATCAAACTGTATATCAATAAAAATCAAGCCCTGTTAGACCCTGTTATAAACACCTATTTGGTGTTTATGTAGGAGCGAAGTCAATAAAGGCCGATAAATTTAAAGGAATGACATGAGAGATATAAAGCAATTCAAAAAGGATGTGCTTATAAAACACACGTCAAACTCACTCATTGGGATTATTTGATTTATCCTTATTTTCAGAAATACTATAACTTAATTATGTACGTTGTGTTACTTCAATAGTTTTATTCTTTCTCAATCATATTAATGTTCACTTACATTTTCAACCATTTAATCTATCTGTTTTAGAAACAATGTCCAATTTGATTAAACGTTACCAGATTGTTACACCTCAGCAGCGCTGGCATGGGTCAAATGACTCAATGTGTGTTACAAAAGTGTTTTCAATACCTGGAAACAATGGATAGTACAGTGAAGTACATCCTCTAGTAAATCAATTAATTGAAGAGTGCAGCTAATTCGCACCAAAAGTGTGATTTCTGCAGTGAAGAAGTAAAATAACCGAAATTCGCAGAGAAGTGTCAAAAGAATGCAGAAAAAGATCTTCAAATTAATTATAATGTAGATACTAATAATGAAGGATCTACAAGTAACTCCATATAAAATTCAGTCTACATATACTACAACAGATTTCAGAGTCTGGAAAAAGATACGCATTAGTTGAAAGAGTGGATGGTTTTGATTCGGTTCAACGAAAAAAAAAAAAAAAAATCACGGTGGAGGCTGTCACAAATATGTCAGAAGAATATGATATACCTAATTTACCTATGCTCGATGCACTGGGAATTTTCTGCAAATTTTAAGGACTATTTGGGACACCAGAAGTCTGTGTTTCATTCTTGTACTCAGTGTACTGGATTAATGTTGGAAAGGAAATGCCCTTTGATTGCAATCGGTAAATAAATCAAAGTCAAAAGCTATGTTTATCTGAATATGTTATGTAAATTCTTCTTGACTCGATAAATCGCTTTAAACCAATTTCATCTTCACATAGCCAATTTCATCTACACACGGCGAATGTGAGTCCTAGTCATCAATTATAAGCATTTCGCATTATGGTTCACCATAGAAAACCAAATTTTCTATTTGGATGAAGATTTAATTAATAGAAGAAGAGTGTCATTTCAGATCCAACTAAAATTGCCAGATTCCATAAAAACTCCAAAATTATCCTTTTTAGGAATAAAAATATGTCCAAAAATGCTTCGTTATCAAAATATAGACGCCCTGATTCTATTCAGATAGGACAAACATGATTCACTAAAACCTTAATTATCAAAAGTGCTTATATTTCAAGATACTGAGTTTTGAAAGGAGTCCTACCTAATTTTACACAAGTACTTACGTTCATATGGTTAATTGTATGAAATTAATTACTACAAATAATATTATAATAAGTACTAATTTAATGTCTGTTATATGTTTAGTTATACACTAATGTCGTTTATGGCAAAAATATAGAATAACCATGCTAACCATATCCTCTGTGTCCCGCGTGGGACAGAGAGGGACGGGGGATTTCAGACGTCTCCAATTTCAGACGTCTCCAGACGTCTGAAATCCCACGTCTTTCCAACGTCTGAAATCCCACTTACGTCCCACGTCTTACACAAGCGGGATGTCCCTCGTCTGTACCACGTCTTAAATCCCACTCACATACCACGTATTTCCCACGTGGGATGTCCCTCTCTGTCCCATGCGGGATGTCCCTCTCTGTCCCACGTGGGATGTCCCTCTCTGTCCCACGCAGGATGTCCCTCTCTGTCCCACGCGGGATGTCCCTCTCTGTCCCACGTCTATCCCATGTGGGATATTCCTCTCTGTCCCACGCGGGATGTCCCTCTCTGTCCCACGTCTGTCCCACGTGGGATGTCATTCTCTGTCCCACGCGGGATATCCCTCTCTGTCCCACGTGGGATGTCCCTCTCTGTCCCTCGTCTGTTTTACGAGGGAAAAAGTACGCGGGATGTCCCTCTCTGTCCCACGTCTGTCCCACGCGGGATGTCCTTACTCTGTTAGTAGGTATACTAGGTAGGTAGGTATTGGTAAACACTGGTAGGTATCTAGGTAGGTATTGGCAAACAGTTATAGGTAACTAGATAAGCATTGATAAACACTAGTAGATAACTAATTAGGTATTGATAAGCAGATGTAGGAAACTAGGTAGGCATTGATAAACACCAGTAGGTAACTAGGTAGGTATTGACAAACAGTAATGTAGGTAACTAAGTAGGTACTGATAAATACTACGTAATAGGTAAGTAGTGATAACCACCAGTAGGTACAGATTGGTGGTTATCACTCGTAGGTTACTAGCTGTAGTTATAAATAAACTCTAGTAGGTAACTAGATAGGTATAAGGTAGTGATACCACCAGAAGGTAACTAACTGTAGTTATAAATAAACTCTAGTAGGTAACTAGATAGGTATAAGGTAGTGATACCACCAGAAGGTAACTATAGTTAAGATTAATTAACAGTTATAGGTAATTAGGTAGTTAATAACATTAATTAACATTATCAATACAAATATTAATAAATAACTGTATACACATTCTTATCATTTACATTAAAAAATAAAAAATACCAAAATGTAGAATATTAAATCATATTTATTTAAAATAATTTTAAGAAGCACGCAAGTTATCAAGTTGCATAAAGATCATTTCAATACTACTTCTACCATGTCCAGGATAGCTGAGTGGTAGCGTCGCAGGCTTCAATTGTACATCACACTAGAGTCCTGAGTTCGATTCCCGAGATCACCACTACAATTCGTTCTCCATTTCTTCCCATTTAATTTGTATATAACAATATGTAATATTAAAATAATTGATATACAGCCAAATATACATACATATACACTATATGCAATATAGTAAGAAATTGCAATAATGATTAGTATGATCTTTTTTATTTCTTATACATATTTATATAACCCCAATTAACCGAAGTAGTTTGAGCCATAAGAGAGATATGTCCCCCTTGCAGAGGGGGACATCCGCACTCTGTCCCACGTCTTGCAGAGGGGGACATCCGCACTCTGTCCCACGTCTTGCAGAGGGGGACATCCGCATTCTGTCTCACGTCTTGCAGAGGGGGACATCCACACTCTGTCCCATGTCTTGCAGAGTGATATATTCCCACTCTGTCCCACGTCTTGAATACTCACTCTGTCCCACGTGGGTTCCACGTCCTATTTCCCTCTTCCCTCTATAGCGAGGGACATCCGCACTCTGTCCCACGTGAGTCCCACGTCTTGAATCCCTCTATAGCGAGAGATATCCACACTCTGTCCCACGTGGGTCACACGTCTTGAAAACGGAGTGGGGTAAGACGTGGGACAGGTGGATGTCCCCCTCTGTCAGAGGGGGACAAGACGTGGGATCAGACGTCTTGCAGAGGGGTGACCCCTGTGCAAATGAAGAGGGTTAGACGTCTGCAAGACGTCTGATGTCTCCCGCCCCACGTCTTAAATCCCTCTATAGCGAGGGGTATCAGACGTCTTAAGACGTGGGACCAACAGCTCTGGGTTAGCTGGGAATGGTGTCAATATATTTCGATAACAAAGAATTTCTGGACATATTGTTATTATTGAAATCTTTCATATTTTTGTGATCTTATGCAACCTGTCAAATTTTGTGGAATCTGTATTGAAACACTGTATATTGGAGTAACAGATCAATTATACAGTTTTCAGTTATATCATATTGTTTTTCGGTATTCCAGGAAGAGGCTTTCGTTGTATATCAGAGCTGATCATTGTGATGACAAGACCATTCCACTCTTAGAGAAATGGTTGGATGAGGTTGGCAATAACTACCACTCAATGGACGTCAAAATGGACAGAAAATCAGTTTACTACGATGGGGAACTAGGGAGTTATGATCTACAAAATGCTACCTATGAAGGTATGGATGATCATTTTAGATCAACCTCAATAATTAATGCTGATATCCAATTGACAATAAAAGCCGTTTAGAGGAATTGGTCAAGCCGTTCGGAGTAGTCACCGCGGCAGTCAGGGTGCAGGGGGAGCGCAGCGTGGGAGTCAAACTGACTTCCTTGGGCGCTATTTCTACTCTGGCTTAACTACGCAGAATTACTCTGGGCATCTACTCCTATTTGCCAAGCGCCCTGCCTAACTGCGGATGCGCGGCCCTCAGTCAAAACTGCTATAATAGTATTATAATATTATAGTTGCTGCTATGGGACGCGCATATGTAGTTAGGCAACGCGCTAGGCAAATAAGAGCAGATGACCAAAGTAGTTCTGCGCAGTTACGCCGGAGTAGAATTAGCCCCCAAAGCGGTCAGTTTGTCTCCCACGCTGCGCTCTCGCTGCTCACTGACCGCATTTTTGACTACTTCTATCGGCTAAACTGCTACTTCGAACCTGCTCCTATTTTCAATTGGGTATATGTGTTAGATGCATTTCATATGTAGACACTTGATTGAATTATTTGATTTATGCATACCTCAAAGTAAAAATGAAAACACATAAGAATTGAACGATCGCATGGATGAAAAATACAATACCCTTGAATTGTACTCGTTTAGTGAAAAATAGTTTACAGTGCTAGAAGGTTGGGGTTGATTCTAATTGAGGAAATTGAATTCTTCAATCTGTAATTTACCCAAGCTTGATGAAGTGTTCATATTCCTAATCTTTTCTAATTGTGTATAATAATTAATTAAAGAGTGTTTATGCTAATCATTAAATTTTTCAACAGGAATTATAAAACTTAAAGAAGAAGCATTTTCTGCCGCTAAATATTCTTCAGCGAGTTACGTACTGTTCTTGGATGTTGATGTCTACATTACAGATCCGGATATCATTAAACTTTTACTAGAAAAACAAAAGACAATAGTTTCTCCTATGTTGAATTCCTATAATCAACATAGCAATTTCTGGACCGCCATGACCCCTCAATTCTGGTACAAGAATTCTGACGATTATTCAGAAATAATCGATAGAGAGGAAACTGGTTGTTTCGCAGTACCGATGGTTCATTCTATTGTCTTGATTAATTTAAATGCTGAAAACATTGAGAAACTTACATTCAACCCAAAAATTTTAGCTGATAAGGCAGTACCTTATGATGATATCATAACGTTTGCGGTGTCAGCTCAAAGAGCGTCCATAGAACTGAACATCTGCAATGAGAAGGTGTATGGCTTCTTCACTCCGCCTCAAGTGAAACTGGAGAAGAAATATGTTGAAAAAGATAGGCTGGAACAAATCAAACTGGAGGCTTTAAATCAAAATGTGAGTATGGAAAAATATTCATTTTGAGTTGCAAGTATATCCAATATTAAGAATGATAATTCAACATATTTTCTAGTCAATAGTAATATTGACAGAGTGAGCCTATATAGATTTTGAAGAATTCGTTTTGATAATTAGGTATAATAATTAATCTGAGAAATCTCTCTCAACCAATTTATAGAGTAGCTTCTTTTTACAAATATTCACATTCATACCTTTAATTTGTGCATCAGTATGTTAATCTGTGACTGAATTCTGATCACATCCTTCGCTAAATTCTGATCACATGTTATTAAGAAATAATTTTTTCAGGAAGTTCTACACGTGTCCGATTTATTCATGGAGTACCTACGACCAATTCAGTCTAAAGTTATTCTCGGTATTGATGAAATTTATTTCATCAATTTGAAAAGAAGACCTGATCGCAAAGAACTTATGTTCTTGAAATTGGAAATGTTTGGATTGTATGTTGTGGCCTCTGAAGCGGTGGATGGGAGGGAATTGACAGAAAGAGATTTGCTAAGACTGGGAATTATGTCTCTTCCTGGTTACAGAAACCCATACGAAAACAGATTATTGACGTTTGGAGAAATAGGATGTTTCCTTAGTCATTACAATATTTGGAAAGATGTAATTGATGAAGGTCATGAATCTGTATTGATATTAGAAGATGATGCTAGATTAGAGAGTACATTTCAGTGGCGAATTAGGCAGGTAATGGATCACGTAAAGGATATAGATTTAGATTGGGATCTTATATATGTTGGAAGAAATATTTTCAACGAAGACGAAGAAAATGCTGTAAAGAATTCAGAACTGTTAATCAAAAGTGGTCGAAGTGATTGGACTATTGGATATATTATTTCAAATAGTGGTGCTCAGAAATTAATTGACGCAAAACCGTTGGAAAAATTAGCTCCAGTTGATACGTACCTACAAATATTGTCGAACAATCATCCTAACAAAAGATATAAAGAAAAATTTCCAAAGAGAGACCTCCTTACATTTGCATTGAGACATCTTGTTGTTAACCCATCTAAATATTATGGAGAAGAAGGTCATGTAAGTGATACAGCAACATCCGACCGTATCAATAGGGTGGATTTTATGGAGATTGATTCCCTGCCTGACTATTGGAGTTTACTATCATATGAAGAGATAAGTGGAAAAAGCCAGAATGGTCACAAAGAATTTGATTTGAAGTTATCCGGTGATATTATACCAAAAATAGAATTGTGATAGATCTATGATTTAATGTCAATCGTTTTAGAATAAATGTTTTTGAAAGGAATAATTTAACTTCATAATTTTAATATTATATATAATTTCATTTCAATACCGAGAAATTTTAACAGCTTGTATAAAAAGCCATAGTAAACATTTTTATATGGATAACAAAAGGTCTAAAAAAGCTTCATTATCGAGATACCCTGATTTAAGAGTAATTTTTGGACATACTTAGGGAATTTCACAAACAACTGCATGCGTCGTTTCACGAAATCCTACAATATGAAAACTGCTTAATTTTCAAAAATACAAACCTTTAAAGTTTTGAAAGGACTTCTACCTAGATATTCACAAGTACTTACGGTCCTAACAGATTATTATCAATGAAAAATTTAACATAATAGACCTTATAGTGGTGCTAGGACGTCTCGTTGCTGGACGTTTCGTACCCGGACGTTTCGTTACTAGGACGTTTCGTTAACGGACGTTTCGTTACTTAGACGTTTCGTTAACGGACGTTTCGTTACTACGACGTTTCGTTACTAGGACAATTCGTTACCAGATTTTTCGTTCCGAATCGCTACGAAAGATTTTTTTAATTCGAAATGAGTTATAGATTGAAACATATACCAATCCCATACATTATAAATTATAAATATGTATTGAATTTTTTTCCCTTTGAGAACCAATTACTGGAAGTTTTCGAACATAATAGAGAATAGTATATAAGAATAAGAATAAAGTGTTGAAATGTTAAATTATATAGTCTTTTCTTATATGATCGAAAATAATTATTACTTTCGAAAAATTGCAGAAGGTTATGTTTCTTTTCATTAAGCTATTTTCATTCGGTAACCTGTAACATCTGGTAATTGGAACTTTACCCTAAGGTTAATTTCTTTTCCAAATTATGAAAAACAAAAGATTTTCCCAATGTAGGGTAAGCTCCGAGTTCTCGGACTGAAGCACATTTTCGATCATATGAGGACAAAAAAATAGGAGCATTGTTATTTAACTTCTATATAGATTGGTATCCAGGATAGTTAATGATTAAGTAATGATTATTAATTTTAATACATCTGATTAAAATCAATGTATAACTAAACGAATAAATAATATGTTTAAAAAGTAGACATTATTTTTAAAGTAGTAAAAATTTATAATGTACGGGATTGATATAAAGTTGTAGTCTGCAACCCATATCTAATAAAAAATCCTTTCCATTTTATAAGAAATAAAATAAAAACTGGTGACGAAATGTCCTAGTATTTCGTGCTAGGATAACATTTTGTTATACTAGAAAGAGTTTTTATTTATGGCTTTTATGAAACCTGTCAAATCTTGTCGGATGAAAATATAGTCTCCCATGCAGATTTTGAATTAATTCGTTGGTATGAATTATTCGGTTCCCAGAAAGATGCCCTCAAGAATAAAAGCACATAGCAAAAAGGTAAATGCCCACTCAGAAAAAAACATACATGGGAAATTGCACACAAGGAAAAATACCCACAAGGAAAAAAGCCAACTGGTATAAAAGCTCACTAATCCACATTAAAAGTTATACTTAAATTATACAGTTCGTTATAGATAGGTATGTTACAAATTTACCTGTGCAATCATGAAGTGTCCATGATAACAAATAACTAGCGGACACAACAAACAACAGTCGGTAGATACGGCTCGATATTATATTACATGAATTAAATATTATGCAGTTGTGGGCTTTTTCTCTGTGTTGATTTTATACCTGTGGACTTTTTTTCTTTTGGGTATTTTATTTGTTGGTAACTTCCTTTGTGGTCATTTTTCCTTGGCGGTTTTTTTGCTGTATGATATTTTGTTGTTGGCATTTTTCCTGTGGGCATCTATCTGGTCATCGATTTATTCAATCAAATTTTAACATAAAACCTACCACGCATTTGAAGCAATAGTAAGCAGTTAAGTCAAATTTAAAGTTTGTTTGTATTAGTATAAGCATAAACAACTGTTTGATGTGCGAAGAATATGAGGTGCTGAAAGAAAAATTATATAAACACCTATTAAGGTTTCTTTTATTTTTCCCTTTCAATCGGTCAAGAAAATTGCAAACAGTAGCCAGTCCATCATGCACTCCTTATGGCGTAACAAATATTGCAGTAGAATAAATATTGAAACGTACACTCGGTATAGCGCATACATTCGCCGCCACTTTAATCCGTTCTCTCCAAAATTTAATAAACTGGTAACTGGATAATGACCAATCGTCCTACCAAGTTTCATGCAATATGGTTCAATACTTTTTGAGTTATAAATGACCATGACCTTTGATCGGGTCGCTCCCAAAATTTTACCAAAAGATCATTGGACATTATACAATTGTTTAACAATATTGCAGGCAATTTGGTTTAACACTTTTTTTAGTTATGCGATTAACAAGATAATAGTGGTGTGTAACTGTGTATGGTGACCAGTCCTTTTGTCGAAAACACTTTCGCTGAAAGCACATTCGTCACACGTCACTTTCACCGAATGACACTTTTACCGAATGACACTTTCACCGAATGACACTTTCACCGAATGACACTTTCACCGAATGACACTTTCACCGAATGACACTTACACTGAATGACACTTTCACCGAAAATTTAAAAAACACTATACATTATAAATATATAAAGAGATATTGTCCACCTAAGGTTATGGTTAGTGGTCCGATTAGGGGGGGGGGGCGGTTGTTCCCTCCCCTCCACGGCCAGATTTGATAGTGCCAAATTGTATACTTTATTATTTTTAACTGCAAAATACGTATACCTTATTTAGGTAAATAAATGTCCTTTTTTTGGCGGAAGAGTCATTCGGCAAAAGTGACGTGCGACCAAATTGTTTTTGGTGAAGACGTTTTCCATGATAACAAATAACTAGCGGACACAACAAACAACAGTCGGTAGATACGGCTCGATATTATATTACATGAATTAAATATTATGCAGTTGTGGGCTTTTTCTCTGTGTTGATTTTATACCTGTGGACTTTTTTTCTTTTGGGTATTTTATTTGTTGGTAACTTCCTTTGTGGTCATTTTTCCTTGGCGGTTTTTTTGCTGTATGATATTTTGTTGTTGGCATTTTTCCTGTGGGCATCTATCTTGTCATCGATTTATTCAATCAAATTTTAACATAAAACCTACCACGCATTTGAAGCAATAGTAAGCAGTTAAGTCAAATTTAAAGTTTGTTTGTATTAGTATAAGCATAAACAACTGTTTGATGTGCGAAGAATATGAGGTGCTGAAAGAAAAATTATATAAACACCTATTAAGGTTTCTTTTATTTTTCCCTTTCAATCGGTCAAGAAAATTGCAAACAGTAGCCAGTCCATCATGCACTCCTTATGGCGTAACAAATATTGCAGTAGAATAAATATTGAAACGTACACTCGGTATAGCGCATACATTCGCCGCCACTTTAATCCGTTCTCTCCAAAATTTAATAAACTGGTAACTGGATAATGACCAATCGTCCTACCAAGTTTCATGCAATATGGTTCAATACTTTTTGAGTTATAAATGACCATGACCTTTGATCGGGTCGCTCCCAAAATTTTACCAAAAGATCATTGGACATTATACAATTGTTTAACAATATTGCAGGCAATTTGGTTTAACACTTTTTTTAGTTATGCGATTAACAAGATAATAGTGGTGTGTAACTGTGTATGGTGACCAGTCCTTTTGTCGAAAACACTTTCGCTGAAAGCACATTCGTCACACGTCACTTTCACCGAATGACACTTTTACCGAATGACACTTTCACCGAATGACACTTTCACCGAATGACACTTACACTGAATGACACTTTCACCGAAAATTTAAAAAACACTATACATTATAAATATATAAAGAGATATTGTCCACCTAAGGTTATGGTTAGTGGTCCGATTAGGGGGGGGGGGCGGTTGTTCCCTCCCCTCCACGGCCAGATTTGATAGTGCCAAATTGTATACTTTATTATTTTTAACTGCAAAATACGTATACCTTATTTAGGTAAATAAATGTCCTTTTTTTGGCGGAAGAGTCATTCGGCAAAAGTGACGTGCGACCAAATTGTTTTTGGTGAAGACGTTTTCGGCGAAATTGTTTCTAAAGGAAAATTACATTTTTGTGTTTTCTGATACTATTGAAATGTTTGTTCATTACTTATCATAATTGTTGATTAAACCAGTACACATGCATGATATTATTTCAAACAAATACATTTTATACAATATATAAAAAATCACGAGGCCTCGAGCACTACTCCTGTGATAATCTCTGACAGCGGGAGCAGAGCGCCTTGTTAAAACTTCTTCAGACTTGTTGCTTGATATTACGTAGAAGATTTCTCTGATTGAAGCATTTTTGCAGCTTACCTGATATTTTACAGTAAGATTTCTGATAAAATACTTTTTGATATACATAAAGACATTAATAAAGGTTGGGGTCAGTTTGAGTCCAAATACGTATGAATAGTAAAACCATTAAATAGGCTATGATCATACATTATATTCTTGAAATTACTGAACCCAAACATAACTTTCAGTCTTTTAAGAAGAGTCACAAAGCCATGTTCAAATTTCTTTCTTTAAAATTGTTGAAAAATTACAGGTGCACTATTACATTTTATAAATAAACTCAAAATATAAAAAAATGGACCAAAAAATTGGAAAGACTCGAGTAATGTGCAATTTTCCATTACAGTATTCTTGTGATATTATTTAGGCCAGCAACGTGCAATAACATGAAATTACAGTATTCGCAACGAGAGAACGTTTGATATTCTAGTTGGTTTGCTGAATAGTGTATACTATTGTTAGGTATGCTGTTGTTCATTAACCAGATATCATACCTGAAGATCATGAAGATTTGACTCGTGAATTCTTTAGATTGGTTCAAATTTATGCTATATGGATGACACGCACGTTTAACTGATCTGCAAAATCGACCAATTTTGCTGCGCGAATGATATTAATTTATTTTTGCTCATGTATCACAATGATTTTCCTCTGATAGTACATCATCACAGTGACTCTTTACTCTGATAGTGCATCATCACAGTGACTCTTTTCTCTGATAGTACATCATCACAGTGACTCTTTTCTCTGATATTACATCGTCACAGTGACTCTTTATCCGATAGTACATCACCACAGTGACTCTTTTCTCTGATAGTACATCATCACAGTGACTCTTTTCTCTGATAGTACATCATCACAGTGACTATTTTCTCTGATATTACATCATCACAGTGACTCTTTATCCGATAGTACATCACCACAGTGACTCTTTTCTCTGATAGTACATCATCACAGTGACTCTTTTCTCTGATAGTACATCATCACAGTGACTATTTTCTCTGATAGTACATCATCACAGTGACTCTTTATCCAATAGTAATTCATCACAGTGACACTTTTCTCTGATAGTACATCATCACAGTGACTCTTTTCTCTGATAGTGCATCAACACAGTGACTCTTTTCTCTGATAGTGCATCAACACAGTGACTCTTTTCTCTGATAGTAAATAATCACCCGGACTCTTTTCTCTGATAGTACATCATCACAGTGACTCTCTTTTTCAGATAGTACTTCATCACAGTGACTCTTTTCTCTGATAGTACACCATCACAGTGACTCTTTTCTCAGATAGTACATCATCACAGTGACTCTTTTCTCTGATAGTACATCATCACAGTGACTCTTTTCTCTGATTATACATCATCACAGTGACTCTTTTCTCAGATAGTACATCATCACAGTGACTCTTTATCCGATAGTACATCATCACAATGACTCTTTTCTCTGATAGTACATCATCACAGTGACTATTTTCTCTGATAGTACATCTTCACAGTGACTCTTTATCCGATAGTAATTCATCACAGTGACACTTTTCTCTGATACTACATCATCACAGTGACTCTTTTCTCTGATAGTACATCATCACAGTGACTCTTTTCTCTGATAGTACATCAACACAGTGAATCTTTTCTCTGATAGTAAATAATCACCCGGACTCTTTTCTCTGATAGTACATCATCACAGTGACTCTCTTTTTCAGATAGTATTTCATCACAGTGACTCTTTTCTCTGATAGTACACCATCACAGTGACTCTTTTCTCAGATAGTACATCATCACAGTAACTCTTTTCTCTGATAGTACATCATCACAGTGACTCTTTTCTCTGATTGTACATCATCACAGTGACTCTTTTCTCAGATAGTACATCATCACAGTGACTCTTTATCCGATAGTACATCATCACAATGACTCTTTTCTCTGATAGTACATCATCACAGTGACTCTTTTCTCTGATAGTACATCATCACAGTGACTCTTTTCTCTGATAGTACATCATCACAGTGACTATTTTCTCTGATAGTACATCATCACAGTGACTCTTTATCCGGTAGTACATCATCACAGAGACTCTTTTCTCTGATAGTACATCATCACAGTGACTATTTTCTCTGATATTACATCATCACAGTGACTCTTTATCCGGTAGTACATCATTACAGTGACTCTTTTCTCTGATAGTACATTATCACAGTAACTATTTTCTCTGATAGTACATCATCAGTGACTCTTTTCTCTGATAGTACATCATCACAGTGACTCTTTTCTCTGATAGTACATCATCACAGTGACTCTTTTCTCTGATAGTACATCATCACAGTGACTCTTTTCTCTGATAGTACATCATCACAGTGACTCTTTTCTCTGATAGTACATCATCAC